>JBBPBK010000203.1:400000-412500 GCA_039720395.1 Liquidambar formosana | reverse complement strand
AATTTAGGCCTTGATACTATTCTGTCCCGATTTCTTTGTTCTTATTTTTGGTTTGTTTTGAGCACGTGTAAGGGTACAAACAGGAGTGATAATCGCTTTATGGCACATAAGGCCGCTATTGTTTAAGCTTGCTATCGCATGGAGTATTGCAAAAGGAAAGTAGGGTTTGAAGGTGCCCCAATTCACCTTTTTCTTCCTTAATCCTTTCTCTTCTCCCCTTTTTAGGTTTACTTCTTAATGTGAATCCATGGTAAATTATTAGAGGTTTCCTTGTTAAAATAAATATCTTTTTTATCAAAGTTTCTATCTTGTGGAAGTTACTTTTATTTCAAATTTGGTTTAAATATCAGATTTTCTATCTTTTCAAATACGGAAACCTAGGGTTTTTACCATAGGTTTGTATTAGGATTTAACCCTAATTCTATTTGAACTACGTGGACTTTGATCCATGTATTTCGTTGCATGGTACGTAAGCGCTCTTTTTGAGGCTCAAGTCCATTCTAGGATTTAAGTATCTTAGGTTTTTATCTTTTATTTTCTTTTTTCTGTTTTATTTTGTTTATTTATTTGATTGTATTTGGATGGATGAGATATATGATATGCATGCAATTCTTGTGATGATATACTTGTTGATTTTTGTATGGCAAGATCTTAATTTAGCCCAAATAAACCAAGAGACCGAAAGGGTGATATGGATGCCTATAGGCTTTGCCTAAAACCTTCCCATGTCATAACTTAGCTTCCGAATCCCCGATTTCTTTAGTTTCCAAAAGATTGTTTTTGCCTTTCTTTTTTAAACATGGAGTTATTCTTTTGTTTTCTTAAAACAAAATTGGTTTTTAGAGTTTTCCTTGTTTCCTTTAAAAAATAAGGTGGCGACTCCTTTTCCTTTTCCTTTTTCTTTTTCAAACCTAATTCTCTCTTTTTCGTCAATCATTGTGGGCCACTTTCCAGGGTTCACAACCTCGTAATTTTTAAATAGGGTATTAAGGGTTTAATCTATGGTTGACATCGTTAATCCTATGATTGGTTGGATGACCTCATGATTGAGTAATATATGTGATGATGATGTATATGTTTTGATGTTTGTTTTGTGCATCGAATATCTTTCGGGTGCGTTTAGCCTTATTTGCAACTTAAAGGTTTAAGCTGCACAAATTTGGCTAAGTGTTGGGGAAAAGTCATTTTTCGCAAATCTTTAATTTTAAGGATAATTTTTGGCGGTAATGAGAGTTTATAATATTATAAGACATTGGTGATTTTATGGGATTTTATTAGCATGTTTGGATTGGGTTCCACACATGTTTGTTTTAGGAAAATTTGTCGAGAGACGAATTTTATACTAAAACTGGAAAATGAGATTTTGATATATTAGGAATTTGATTTTTCTGATATTTTATTTGATTTAAATGGGGGGTTATTTGCTTATTTTCATTAAATAACTTAAAGTAACTTTTACTTAAATGTTTTTAATGAAAATAAAGCTGATGGGCTATAGCTGTAATAACCTGAGAACTATGAGACAGCATAAGTTTTAGCCTGCTGAAAATTGTATTTCAGTTGGTTGAAAGTTGCATTTCATACGGTTGAAAGTTCATGTCAATTGACTGAAAATTCCATAGAGGATTGTTTTGTGTTGAGCATTTTCAGCCGGCTGAAAAATTTGGGCATTTTCAGCCGACTGAAAATATTTTTCAGCCGTCTGAAAGTGTCGGCGCATAGTTTTAATAAAGGGTTAAAATGACCTTTTTGCCCCCCTTTTCTATATAAACCGTTTAACCTGTGAAATTCTATACTCTTCCCCATATTTCCAGCCAAATAGAGAGAGAAGGGATAGGAGAGAAAGAGAGAAGGGATGGTAGAGAGAGAAATAGCTTCTCCCTCCATTTTTATGGGTTTTTATGCATTGTAGGTATGATTTCTCTTCTCTGCACCGGGTTATACACTTGATTTACCTCTTGAAAGCATCATTCATGGCATTTGGAGTTAGGGTTTCTTGTTTGGGCTCATGCATGTGTTCTTGGAGCTTGCTCTTGGTGGATTTGAGCTTGGATTTCATGGGATTTGGCATGGATGTTCATCCTCACCAATTCCTTTACATTTTAGAGGTATTTTTTTACACTTAAGGGTTAGGGTTTGTATTCTTTTGAGGGTTTATCTTGTTATTCTTACATTTATGGGTTTATTTATGCATATTATGATTTTTATGGTGATTGGGAGTTGGAACCTCCATTATCTTTATCAACCAATGCATTTTGGAGTTAAGGCTTGGATTTGGAGTTTGCATGTGCATGCTAGGGCTTGGATTTCACACCCACGACACACAAGGTTGCATTTTTCTACACATGTGGTTGAGGTAGGTGCAATTTACATAGGTTTAAAATTATTGAAATGATAATATGGTATATATTATCATAGTATTTGGTATTCTTGGGCCTAGAATATGTATATAAATGATTTATAGAATAAATCTTGAAATAGAACTTTGGGTATTTGATAACATAAATGGGATATTATGTTTATAATGAGTTTGGTTATTTTATACATTCTATGGAATATAGAGGTATGGATTTTATGGTTAATTTCCATGTTTAATTGATGTTTTTAATTATGATTTTAAGACTATAATCATAATGGGAGTTTATGTTGTTTATCATAATTTTGGTATAATTATGAGGTTATTTGATTATGGGTTATATAGCATATTTTGGAGATGATTTTGTTTAAAAATCATTTTATGGTTTATCGCACTACATGTTGGGCATAATCATGCATTGAATGGACTTAATGAATATTGGGTAAAAGTATTGCATAAAAAGGGGTCATTGGAATTGGACTACTTATAGTCAAGGGACTTTGCGGTGTTTTCCTTTCCTTTGGTCCTGGGTTGCTTGCAGTCCCAAGCAGGGATGACAGCTGTGCTCCCGAATCCGAATACTTTCCGGTTCCAAGTAGGAACCCTTGTGTTATCGAAGAAGATGTTACTTTCCATCCTTGTGCGGTTGCGAGGGTGCAGTATTGTCCTCTTGGAGGTTGGGTTTAAATCCTCTGTTTCTGCTCGAAGACTCCTACGGGAGTGGTTGGTAATTGATGGAATTAATGTACATTGGACATGAGTCACGTGTGTTGGGCATTATGCATCATTGTTTTAAGTTATGGAATATAACTTATTTTGGATTTGTAATGTACTTGGTTAGTATATTTTGTTTTAAATGATATAATTGGTTTTATTTATATCATTGCTTTAGTTTACTATGTTAAATTGTATCTATTGAGTTGTCAAACTCACGCCTATTATTTTAAATGTTTTTCAGATAATCAAAGGATTGGTTTATGCTGTCATAGGTGAAAGCATGCCTAATTGGAATCGCCTATGTTAATTATTGATGTACTTTCATGGGAAGAATATGTATTAATTCAGTTTTATTTTGGGGCCAATGGTCTATGGACTTGTAATATTGTTAGGGATGTAATTTATTTTATTTAGGGTTGTGTATTCATAGAATGCGATGCATGAAATGATACCACTTTCATGGATGACAGGAAAATTTTTATGAATGGATTTTTATAACAGGTTTTATGATGGTATCTCCTATCTATGGATGGGTCATGACCGAAAATTTGAGGAAAGTTTCAAAATGGTTGAGATTTTGACACGTGTCATCCACGTTTTATTAAAAGATTTATTAAAATAAAGCTTGTTTTATTACTATTGATCACAACTTAATTAATTTGGGTCGTGACAAAAGCTAAGTTGGCATTCAATCCCACAAGGTTTTACTATCAGTACACACAATATAAAATACATAAGGACTGTTTAAATATTATTCAAACCATAAGAAATAAAATACAATATCCGCACAACATCTAATGCCATGCCATACTAATCCCGATGCGATGCATCCTCAAATGAATCATTGTTACCTTTCTTAAAATCTACGAAAATGTTTTAAAATAGGCGTGAGTATAAACTCAATAGGTTATATTTTTCAAAGATGTAAATTGTCACGACCCAAATTAATTAAGTTGTGATCAATAGTAATAAAATAAGCTTAATTTAATAAATCTTTTGATAAAACGTGGATGACACGTGTGTAAATCTCAAGTATTTTAAAATTTTCCAAGCATGACCCATCCATAGATGGGACATACCATCATAAAACCTGTTATAAAATTCATTCCATAAAAATTTCTTGTCATCCATACAAGTAGTATCATCCCATGTTTCGCATTCCAGATAAACACATTCATGAATAATTAAAATTACATCCCTAATTACATTTACATTGGTCCAAAGAAAACTAAATTAATATATAGTATTTTTCCTTGAAAATACATCAATAATCAACATAATGGGACACATTTATTAAACTTAGAAAGCACTAAACACATTTATTAAGTAAGAAGGATTCAATGGGACACTAAAAATTATCTTAGAGCAAGGGAATGGTGTCACCAGCTACTTGAAGGATGGACATGGCAAATTTAAAATATTAATGCTTAGGAGTCTATAAATCCTGCAATTACTGTAGGAACTTCTAGATAATTATTATCTATGAATGTAAATGGGTATTGAAAGACTGTTGGAACTTAGAACATGATATTCAAATGGATAAACATAATTGATGGCAGTACTTACCTCCAAAAGTACTACCACTATCAATATTTATCTTATAAGTTCTAATAAATGTGTTTTCTCATAATAAAATAAAATTCTTAACCACTAAAAAAAAATGCTATTTTCAATTGCCATACTAATGTCTATTTGTAAAACTTTGGAATGTAGTTGATTACACAGAAAATATGTTAATATCATATATTAATATATGTATGGAGAATGCAATAACTATTTATTAATGATTAAGCCAACTGACTCTTCTTTATTTTGAAGCTATCAAGTATATGGTGGAAAACCATACATAAGGTCTGCTCAAGACATTGCATTCCATGTTACACTATTTATTGCAAAAAATGGAAGCTATGTAAATTATTACATGGTATGGATTTTTAACCAACTTTACTATGGTTTCAAGTGATTCCAATTTGGAGTACCCACTTCATATGAATTCTCATTTGTATAAGAGATTTGCTAAATACAGCTCACATTATGGAAACTAAGTTTTTGAAACCTAACACAATAATATGGGTAACATTGAACTTCTAATCTAGTATCATGGGGGAACAAATTTCGGAAGAATGTGGTCTGCATATGTCACAGCAAGTTATTATGATCAAGCTCCTCTTGATGAATATGGTGAGTAGCAGACATATTTATCGCATCCTATATTTTTTGGACATACAAAGTAAACATTTCTCCTTTTCAATACATATAGGTTTAATTAGACAACCTAAATGGGGCCATCTTAAGGATTTGCATGCAGCAGTAAAATCTTGCTCCACGCCTTTACTACAGGGAGTGCAAACTAATTTCTCTTTAGGTCAACTTCAAGAGGTGAACTCTAATATTTATGTGTTTTCATGTACTCTAATTTAAATTTATTTCACATTTACTTATATGTGTTAATAGTAAAAATTATTTTTTAATTTCAATTCAAGCGTATGTTTTTCAAGAACACACAGGAGGATGTGTTGCATTTCTTTTAAACAATGATGAAAGAAATAATGCTACAATCCAATTCAATAATATATCTGTTGAGCTGCTTCCAAAATCAATGAGTATTATGAAAGACTGAAAATGTAATTTTCAATACTGCAAAGGTAAGTTCAAATTTTACATTGCTTATTTTAATTTTAATATATATTTGTCTAATATCAAACATCTACTAAGGTCAAGAAATCCAAACTCCAATTTTGTTTTGTAAAGTAGTAAACATAATTTCAAGCTCTTACCATTTTTCAACAGTAGAGATCATTTTTTTCAAAATTGTTAAAGCAGAAAAAATTATCTATTAAATAATCTCATAAACTCAACTCAGAAAACAGGAAGGTAATAGTATCAATGCATGTAAATGAAAATAATATAATGTCACTTTCTACCTATCAATGCATGTAAAAGAAATTACTATATTGTGTCATTTTCTACCATTGATATTCAATCCTTTATAGCATAATAAATATCATTATAAAGTGAACATAATACCTCAAAGAAAAAGATATAATTATTCTAAAAAGGATTTTTTTTTTCCTCTCTTTTTCTTTCTTTCTTTTTTTTTTTTTTTTTCTTTTTCTTTTTTCTTTTTTCTTTTTTTTTTAAGGGGGGGGGGGGGGGGGGGGTTGGGGTTGGGCTTAAAATTCCAAGAGACATATGGCTCATATCGAATGGTTTCATGAGGCAAGTTAGTCCACCCCTTGATATGCCTTGACACCAAAATTCGAACATACAACACAATCATTGACCTAAGCCTTCTTGTTTCCAATCATTGTAGCACTACATGACTACAGTTACATCACAACATTTGCCCCAGTATTGTTACATTTATCCCAGCAAGAAAAATATGCTAAATCAACTGTTATCATACAGAAACCAATGAATTTTTTCATCGGGAATTACAAAGGGAAGAGCTTTATATCCCTAGATTACGAGGCCAAATGTGTATCACAGATCTCTTTTAAATTTCTTAATTTTCACAACATGTGAGAGCAAATTACACTAACACTGACAAATTTGATATGAACATATCGAGCTGGTAATAGTGGACTATAGACCAGTAGAATAAATCACAAATGAAAATTTAGATTAAAATAATATCTATCTTGCAATTGATAATCTCAATATAGAGCTAAATGCTTACTTCAAAAAGTCACCATGGGCAATTCCAGTGAAGCTTTTGCTCACTACAAGAGAGAGGCAAAGCGCTCAACCTCTACCCCTTTTTAAGTATCACATGATAAGTGTGCAATCTACAACTAAAAGTTTGTGCTAGTGTGTGTGAATGTTTATTACGTATTTGTATAATTATGTGACATTATGAATTTATTATTGTGTAAATGATATGAATCTCAATATTGTATGGCATACACATGTTAAATTAGTATTTTATTCTTTATTTGTTAAGCGGTGCGCACTTTTGGCATCCTACACATCACATACTTGTCTTATGCTCATTTTATCTACAATATTTCAATTCTAAATTTTTTAATTGAGTTTCTTTAATCTGTTTCCAAAATTTCATTAAATATTTTCACATTCTACTACTAATTTTTGTTGTTTCTCTAAATCAATATCAAAATTTTCTTCTCTCTATCTTTCTGTTTTCAAACCCTCAATATTACCAGTAATGTCTAGATTTAAGTTCTTGTTTATTACTAACTTATGATAAAACTCTAAAAGAATATTTCCATCTTTTATCTACAGAAAACACAAAGAATAATAGGAGAATTTCCAGATCGAGCCAAAAGTTTGATTCAACTAGTAGATGGGAAGAATTTAAAGATGACATCCCGAACTTCTTAACTACTTCACTAAAATCGAATACATTACTAGAGCACATGAATACAACCAAAGATGAATCTGATTATCTCTGGTATACTTTCAGGTACATTCATCTCTATAAAAACATTTTACACACATAACACACATGAAATATATGTGCAATATATGTCATCTCCTTTTGATCAACTTAAAATATTTTTTTAAAAAATAAACAATTTGTTGTTGTAAAACGGATTCATTTTGCCAACATTTTATATTAAATGTCACTTGAAGCATAGGTTCCAACAAAATTCATCTTGCACCGAACCTGTACTTCATGTTGAGTCTCTTGGACATGTCACATTTGCTTTGGTCAACAACAAATATGTCGGTATGTTTCATATCCTTAATTTATTCATGATAGTTAGGAAAGGGCAGTACAATGAAAAATAAGACATCAAGATTGTTGCATATGTGTTATATGCATTTCTCACAGTAAAATAACACAGTAAAAAAGAAATAACTTACCAACAAAAAATGCATATATGGCAGAAGAATGAATATATATATAAATATATTGGACAACTTTAACAAGAAAAAAAAAACGAATATTTTTTAATAAATTGGTTTTCGTATTTTTATAAGATCATAAATTGACTTTATGGTGTGAACACCAGACCACGGCCACCTATTATTCATGGTAAGGGTGCCGACATTGCTGGACGGCTTAGCCAATGGCCCTATGGCTTGATGATTCAAGCCTAGTTTAGTCTTTTATTTTATCTTATGGGATTATGACATTTTTATTTGCCTTTTTAGTTACTTTCCATATTGATGTACTGGGGTATATATAAGATCCTTAATTCTTAATATTTAGGGTTTGATTATGCTATTGAGTAATTACAAGTTTGAGAACTTACGTTTGGTGCCAACTCCAAAGAAGCCCTAAGTGCCAACTCCTAGGGTTCCCTCTTTTCTATTCTACTCTTCTTTACATCTTTCACTTTCTATGAGTTGTGAATTTTGTGTGCATGTTGCCACGTTCTACATCACTCTAGTTAATAGTTCAAACAAAAGAGAAATAAAATTCTCTTATTTAGCACTAAAAATACTATGTTTTTACTTAGCACTCTTACCTACTAAAATCTTTGTTGGGTTGATTTAGGAGCTGCACATGGAAGTCATGATGTCAAGGGATTCACAATTGAGTATCCAGTTTCATTAAATAATGAGATGAACAATATTTCCTTACTCAGCGTAATGGTTGGATTACCGGTAATAATTATGTCATTCTGTTTTCTATCTTTTACCTTTTAAACCACTATTACTAAGATTTTTTTTCTTTTTTTTCATTTTATGAAGGATTCTGGAGCTTATCTCGAGAGAAGGATTGCCGGGTTAACTAGAGTGGAAATTAAATGCACTAAAAATGAGTCTTATAATTTTATTAACTATAAATGGGGATATCAGGTTACCTATTCTATTTAATATTCTTCATATACCAAAATCATCACTCTGCCAAAATTTTGCTTTCTTGAAAGTAAAGTACTTGACAAGAAACAAGCTGATTGCAATAACAGAATTGTATTGAAGAATCAGAAAAATAAAATAATAACTTGTATCATTTATTTTGATTCTTAACAGGTTGGGCTACTGGGGGAGAGGTTACAAATATACAAACCACAAAATCTGAGCAATGTTGAGTGGAGTAAATTTGGAATCTCTAATAACCAAACATTTACTTGGTACAAGGTATTCAAGATGGTATTCCTAATATAATAATAGCAAATGACATGTATAAGATAAATAAATGTAAAGAGGACTTAACAATGAGTTATCGAAAGTAATAATAATATTTCATTCCTTTACGTTGCATTTCTTCTTATAAGAAAATTTAATTTTCTTCAGGAAAGATAGTACCACTATTTGAGTTATTTATATATGGCATGTTTATATATTTTATCCACACTTATTAACTGATAAATTAATAATTTGGCAGATTTTATTTGATGAACCTATGGGAAACGACCCAGTCGCTTTAAACCTTACCACAATGGGGAAAGGTGAAGCATGGATTAATGGACAAAGCATTGGTCGCTATTGGGTCTCATTTTATAACTCTGCCAGAACTCCTTCGCAAACATTGTACGTATATGTTACTTCTTATAATTACTATTTTTTGTTGAAAACAAAGAATATATATATACAGAGTCATTTTACTATAAGGTGCACTTGATGCAACTTGCATAAAACACCCAAAAAAATTCAACATAGTCAAGGATCCTCTCTTTTCTAATTAATCATCAGCCTTGACATATAAAAACTACATTGTTCAACCTATATTAAGAATGAATAAATAAAGAAGAATAAGAATATACAAACCACAAGAATCTATACACTAAAAATCTAGAAATGTCAACAGCCTCTTTAAAAAAGGTTGAATAATTTTCAAGGGCCTGTACTACTGTCTAGTATCCACTTCATCGTGTTAGTTACTATAATATTATGAATTTTAATTTCTCAAACCCATCAAAAGTGCTCCTAATTTTGCCCTTGAATTAAATAATTCATATATTAACTGAAAAGAAAGATATATATGTCATAGTTGAAGACAGGACGACAAAAAAAGTACACAAGGTTAACAAAAAGGCTTAGACCACCCATCTTCTAAAACATAGTAAGTAAAAAATAGTTAAAAGAACCTCCTTTAAGTCCCTTTGTCGCAGAATACCATGAACTAATAACGGAAAAAATTCTATTGGCCACAAAAGCCTCAGATGAGACTCACCTCGACTCTACTCTTTATACATCCTGAGATTCTTTCCTTCCAAGTGGACTTGAAGATAGCGCTAAGAATCAAAGCCTAGGATTTCATCCCTTTTTTTAGCAAACTCTCGAGGACCATGAGAGAAAAAGCTCCTATATTAAAAGGCATGCAGACAATGGATAAAGAGTGATTAAAGGATTCCAAAACTGCGCATGCAGATGGTGCACCTATTAATAATTGACCAATTTTTGGAAAGGATATGAATATATGATCAACAATTGGGAGGATATGATAATGTATGTGCGGTGCTCTTATGGAACTGACTTTCCTGATCTATACCAAAGTTCAAAAAAAGGCTTCACAAAGAAATAATTTGAATGAGAAATCATCCAAAGTCTATCAAAAGAGGAACTACAATGCAGCCATAATATTTTGACAAAATCTGATCCACCAAGTTTTATCTGAATCTTGAAATCTGCTACATAAAATTGAAGTCCAAACAATTTGGAGTGATCTGCATGCTCAATTGCCGCTGAAAAGGGACCCAGAAAATTCTATATATCAAAACCATATTTGCACCAAGCGACCTTCCAAAACCTAGGGGAGATCTAATGCCCACTTCAAGTTTAATACATTTCTCAAAGGAATCCACAACTTATCATATTCCTTTCCACAAACTACAGTCGTAGACCCCTTAAATCCTTGGGGAAACCACTGCCCCAGTTCGCTAAATGATTCTTGAACTCATCTTTCATGCCTTTCGAAATAAAATTTATTTGCATCTTTGCAACTCTCTTAGCCACACTTGACAGAATGAAAGATAAAGAGATGGGAGAGAAGAAAGATTTGATAAATGCTTTTCAACAGTTTCCTATATTAAAGAGATTCCATTATTTCCAAGAGAAATGGTGGGATCAAACATGTTATAGCATTGTCCATCAGATCCCAAACCATGGAGGACTTGAAAGAGGTTTCAATGGAAGGCTTATATAAGTTATTGAAATTATACCCTACAAACGCGGACAAATACTACTAAGACGCCTCCCAACTCTAAAAAGAACTTTGAGAACTTTATTCTTCGACCTTGAAGAAGCCACAAAGCATCCAAGCATGCATCCAGCAATCCTCAACTGATCTTGGAAAGCCAGAGAAAATCCTTAAACATTATATACAACTGGAGATAAGGGTCCCCCTGACACAAGGAAAACCTTAGTGGGCCAACTTTCTCCACCTTAATATATTGCCTTCTTAAAGCTTCACCTAAGAAGCATGAACTCCCTAAAGGTGTTGTGACAGTGTTTGACACGACTCTCTTCCAACACCCTTCCGACAAAACATATCTCTCTTTACCTCTTTCTTCTTCTTTTTATTCCTCATTTTCCTTTTTGTCCCATCTTCATTTTCTTTTGTCCTATCTTCATGTTCCTTCTGTGTCATGTCCTAAATTTTGAAGATTTATCATATCGACGTGTCTATGCCATGTCCTAACCGTGTCACATACTCCACATGTCCATGCCTGTGGTTCTTAGAGCTTCACTTACAATTACAATAATAAAAGGAGGAAGTAGATCCCCTTCCTGACACCTCTCGAAGTCTTAAAAGGACCAGAAAACATCCCATTTTCAAACAAAAGAAAGGACTATGAATCCAGCATTTAATCTACTTCTTCCATATGAGGCCCAAACCCAATTTCAGGAAGTTTAGAAAAATAAAAAATCTTATTCAAATTCCTATATGCTTTGTCCCTATCAATCTTGCAGTAGTTCAATGTGTGTGTGTGTGTTTTTGTGAGAGAGAGAGAGAACAAGAGAGAGAGAGAGAGTCCCCAATTGCTCAAAAATTTCTATGCCACTTTAATTTAATGCATACTATGAAACACAAACTTATACTGTCAACACCACTACCAATGATGTGGCATTGTGGCAACTTCGATCGCAATCCCATGACATAACTACCTTCCATTGATCTTACCCTCACCATCCCTAATCCTGTTCTAGGATATTGGAAATGATCACCATTGCATATCACATTGCACTTCTCCCATTTTTCTAACTTTTCAAGCAGAGGGACCGATTCATCTCTCATAAGATTCTGGAATATAACAAATTTTTGTTAATTCTTTATATGCACTGACAAAAGCACTACAATTAATTTGCCACATGATGAAAATCTTTTCATGCATTTGCACCTCATGCATTTAGGTGAACACACAAATTCAATTCAAAATAGATATTTTAATGGAGAAAAAAAAAAATCATAAAGCAACATCAAGACCTAGAATCATCATATTGGAATATGAAAAGCAAAACAACTGAAATCTGTAATACCACTCTTCCCTGTGTTAATCAAGCTATAACTCCA